>OX578140.1:89725607-89758107 GCA_951213105.1 Amaurobius ferox | reverse complement strand
AGATGCGATACGGGCGAAAATTGAGGCATACAAGTCCTGTATGGTGTCCTTCGTCATTGCATACAACAGTTGTTGTAAGCGTGCCTCTTGTTCGACCAAACTCATAGGCTGTTCAACTTACCGTCGGAAGTGATCCCAGACCTGTTCGATCTGTGATAAATCTGGGGATCGGGCAAGCCAGAGAAGGGTGGTAATGTAGCTGAGGCATTCCTGGGACACTCATGTTGTGTGTGGTCGAGCATTGTCCTGTTGAAAAATTCCACCTGGGAGCCCTGCCATGAGTGGCAACGTATGTGGCTGAAGGATGTCACGAACGTACCTCTGGGCTGTCATGATTCAGTGGATCAATATTAGAGTTTACTGGGTGTCGTATGCGACGGTATCCCATACCCTCACAATAGCTCTGTGAGCGGTGTGTCGCTGTAAAGCGAAGGCGAAATTGAGGCGTTCACCACGGGGTCTCCACACACGTTCACGGTTGTCATCACTGCCCAAATCGAAACTCGATTCGTAACTGAAGACGACATAGTACCATTTGGTTGGGGTCCAATCCCGTCGAGCACGACACCACACTAAACCGAGGTGACGATGTGTGAGTGCCGTTGGCAGCACACGTATTGGGTGCTGCAATTCCAAATATCCTTCAGCCAAGCGCCTCGCGATGGTACGGATGGACACAAGGGCCCGTAGTGAAGGTGCTACCTGTGTCCGGATAGTGGACAATAATGAAGTTGGCGCTATGCGTGCGTGTTGGGTGATGTGACGGTCTTCTCGGCTATTGGTCTGCCAAGGGCGTCCTGAACCTGCAAGCCAAGTGTTCGACCTCTCTCTCGTCCACTAGTTCCAACACCTCCTCACAGTAAAATCAGAACGGCCTAGGTGGCGGGCTACTGACTGAGCTGACCACCAGCCTTCCATCGTCCCGATGATTCTTCCCCTCTCGAACTCTGACAACTGATCATATTGTCTTCTCTGGCGGCGAAATGGCATCCCTAATGATAAAACGCCCTTCTCCAACAGATTAAGTACAGATAAAAAGCCTCTGCGTGCCTTTTTCTGCACCAGGGAGAACGAAGTTCAGCGCTCTCTAATGGCATTACGCAATGTGCAATCACGCTGTATTTCAAATAATTTGCATACCTACCTGACACGTACCTTCATGGCAAGTATCCTTACGATTGCACAATTACTTCTTGGTACGCAAATTTTTATGGTAATAAGTGGATATATATATATATATATATATATATATATATATATATATATATATATAATATTAATATTTTATGAAAGAACATTCTTATCTGCATTACCATTTAAATCTACCTAAAATGAAGTGTTTTGATTTCAGCATTTGCAATTTACTAAGAAAACGAAATCGACTCTAAAGGAAAGACTCACATTAAAGACATGATTCTCACCTCTCTATTTGTTTTACCCTCCCCCCCCCACCCCTCATTTCACTCTTAGATCAAAAACTGGCGAACTATTCCATTTACGAATCGATTTTATTTTTTCATAGCCTTTGTTTATACATGTAACAACATCAAAATGCTCGGCACGAAAAATCATTCAAAGTACAGAGTTTAGGGCTTGCGACTCTTTTCTTATCGCCTGGGGAGTTTTGCTTCCGCCTTGTAATTCGTTTTCGTCTCCTGTCGGGAAAACAGCTCTTATAATTTTTTTTTTACTTTTAAACGAGTTGCGATGGTGGAATCAATCTTTTAAATGCAAAAATGTTATCATTAAAAGTAACGGAGTAAAGCCTTTCAATAGTTGTTTTTTTTTCTATATAATTTATGAAAAGCCGTGCTTTATATGAGTCTTTCATTGAAATCTATAGGTTTCAAACATTTGACATATAAACTAGTAAATTATTTCAAGCAAATCATAATATTTGATTGAAGTAAATTTTAATGCATATTTAAATGTTTATAATACTCAAGTCGCTTGAAGAATTATAAATTTTTTATTTTCCCTGCATTACGTATGCGTAATGGGAAATAAATGTGTATGGTCAAAATCTGACACTTAACTGTAGATGGATATACGTGTGTAGAATGTGACTATAAGAATAAAAACATTCCAAAGTCTGTCTATATGTGAGTAACATATTATCAACCAAGATATTGTTCCCGAGATTTTGCATTTTTACTTTCCTTATATACATAATGTATAAGGAAAGTATTGTGAAGAGGTCGAAAATTCAAATTCGAGTTTTCGACCGGAAAGCACGTTTTAAGCATCCCTGATCACGAAAAAAACATTTTTGAGGTGATGTCTGTGTGTGTGTGTCAGTGAGTCTGTGGAGACGATATCTCACGAACGAATGGAGCGATTCGAATGAAATTTGGTACTCAAATCACAATCCATGAATACTGGAAGCCTGTTGATTTTAAACGTAATCGAATGTTCAGAACCCACCTAAATTTTCGAATGAAATTTTAAAAAAAACCATCAAAAAATCAAAACCTTTAATAAAGTTACGCAAATAGATATTTCTTATGTAATTTTTCCTTAGAAAACGATTGACATAAATTTTAGAACGCTAGCCTGAACAGTTCTCGAGATATTGCAGATTTTTCTAACGAATTTGTCAAAAAATCCCATTAATCAAAAAAAATAATTGTTGAGAAACATGTTTACTTTTCATATGTAATATCATGCGATAAATTAGGTGACATCATTCTCGTGAATCTAGCTCGTTCCATTCATGAGAAAAGATTCTTTGACATTACTTTTGTATTTGAACGCCAATAGTTATTTATCAGCTATAAGAATAACTTATTTCTCCATTAATAACGCTTGGCGAGATTTTGGCAGCAAATTTGGCGGAATGTCGCCCACTTTGCGACTTTTTTAAATGTTGCCAAATTAACGAAAACTCGCCAAATGGATAAAAATAACTCTAAATCAATGAAAATGACGACTAATCGTCGACAATTCAATAGCTTGTAAAGAATATAAGTATCTACTATAAAAGAAACCTATTTTTTTACTGTAAAAGTTGTAAATTCATTGCATTATATAAGGAAAGTCATGTATTGCCCACATCAGATTTTTTTTTGTTAATAAAAAATGCAAGTATTCTCTAAAAATTCATATTTACACAGACATTACCTCAATTTACTTTTGATTCGAGTTTAGGGACAATTTACATGCGTTCCTACATGCGAAAACCATTATTTGGATTTTCGTTCCCGTCACAATTCTTTTCGTATACATTATAATAAGTGCGTAAGAATTGTAATAAATGACAGAATACATATATTTCCCTTCAATATTCTAAGTGTGTATGTGCGTCTATGAGCCTATGAATGCAATATCTCACAAATGAATGAAGAGATTGGAAAATAATTTGGTACGATTATTACAATCAGTGAATACCATGGCCCCATTGATTTGAACATCAAATTTTCTACAGATCCCACCCCCGTTCCTGAATTTTTTATTGAATTATAACAAATCAATAAAAAAAAATTAGCTGGAATATTATTAAACGAAAAATTATTTTTACGTAATTAATCATTAGAAAACGCATGGTATCAACTGTAGAACGCTAACACAAACCGTTCTCAAGATATTGCACGTTTTAAGATAAATATATCGAAAAAGTCACATACGATTTAAATAAGAATCAAATTTCCCTAAATAGGGGTATAATGCAATATAGTTGGTAAAATATCGCCAACTTGGCGACTTTTTATAATTGTTGCAACCCTCAAGCAAATGTTGCCAGAATGTTAAAAATGATTCTTAATTAATGAAAATTACCCCAAAATTAAATACAATTCGTATTTTATAATGATTAATACCATTTAAATACATGAACTCATTATCATCATGGATTGATGAACGATTTTGAACAAATTTAAGTTTATTTGTTACTTTAAAAATAGTTATGCATTACCATTGAGAAAGGTACCAAATGTATATAAATAATTCAATGCTAAAACAATGTACCATGGGTCCAGCACAGCATTAATTTATTGTGAACCAAGTGGAGGCATTGCATTATGTAGTGAAAGTCATGTGCTGTTCACATCAGGTTTTTTAATATTATAATATAATTCTTTCAAATTTAAATTCTTTTTACTAGTATTTAGTATTCGGCAGATAGGAATAATGAATTACAATTTTTATTAAAAATTTGCTTTCCATCTCGTCTTTGGTTTTTGAATTCACCCCCTCCGCTGCCACCCCGAAAAAAATCCCCACTAATTCTTTCACGCATCAGATTCTGCTGAGCTTTTGTTTATACGCACAAAAGCATTTGAACGTTAAGCAAGAAAGGCATACTTTAAATGTCGTGTTCAATGTTCATGAGGCATTTCTTATCACACGGGTGGTATTATTCTCATATTATAATTTTTATCATCTTCCTGCTGAGCAAACTAATGTTATGTTTCGTGCTTTGAATGATTATGTATGGTACGATGAATCATTCAGATAGCGATAAAATGTGTCACTGAATAAATATTGTAAGGAAAAATGCATATGTCTCACTAATAGTTCATATTTCCTTGTTAAAAGTAATTGAATATGTTAAAACACATCATCCTACTTAGTTGGTTGATGTCGGCATGAAACATCATACAGTACATCATTTGAGAATGCAAAAGCATGTACGCTGTATGTCAATTATTATTTAACTGTTTTCAATTAATGTATAGTCAAGCAACATTACAAAATACATTATCAATCTATGAGTTGAAGTTTGTATGATAAATCATACAGGATATCAATAAAGATTGATCGCAAATAGTAAAATCATAATTCCTGTAAATACTTGTATTCATGAACCAGTTTCATAGATTGTAAGTTCGACGCTACATACAAATAGTAGTCTGCATTATGATACATGTTTAATGTTTCAATTTATACTTACCGTAATCGAATTTGTTGTTTAACGTGTGGTTTCCAGCAAAATATACCTTTGGAATCTGCAGCGAATTTGTTACTTACGTTTGCAACGTAACGGATATTAGAATGAGTTCAAGTTTTATACATTTTTAGTTAAACTAAAATATATTTGGTTCATAGGAACAACTTTGCACTTATATTGTATTGTATTAAATGTTTTTAATAACAACTATGTACTTTAACTCCAAAATTACATTACCATCATTGAGATGGAAGTACAAATATATTTATTTTTAAATATAATTGTAGCTGTCTAATATGATGAACAAAACTACTTTCATGATTATCTAACTAGTTACTCTTAACGTTCGATGTGAAGTCTATAAGTAGTCTGTAACATACCTCCAGTATTGCGGCGTTGCACGTTGTAACTACGTAGTAGTATCTGAGGTTAACATATTTGTTTCTGATAAGCATATCTCACTTTCTCTGTATCCGTCAACTTAATAAAAACCCTCTCTGGAAACTCCAAAATAGTTCTTCTAATGGTTACGTATCCTTCTTTTTACGATTCAGCTCCATTTCTTTTGCTTCGGGCAAGATTTGAATTTTGCTTTAATTGGTGCAAGGTCGCTTATGATTTTTAGTCACTTCGGACATCTGCCATCACAGTAATGTGTTTTGTTTTAAATGGATTCGTAGGTTTACTGGTGGAGAGGAAATTTCTTTAGTTTCCACAGATGCTCAGAGCAGACATTTAAAATGTTGCTGCATAAGAATTGTTTTGCCAACGAGCAGTCCACTGACTCTATTTGCAACACTGGCGGCATTATTCTAATCTTTGGAGTAGTCCTTAGTATCTATCAGTGGTTTCTATTTTTAATGAAGTCATTGTGATCTCGCTCAGTTCAAGTTCTTAATCTTGACCGTCATTAAATTCGAAGTGATTATTCTTATCCTTTAAATTTGATATGACTCAATTCGACAGTAATCACAGAGATTTGCAAAATTGCAGTAAACGCCATTTTTCTATTTTTCCTTCTATTAGTTCTGTTTTGGCTATTTGAATTTGAGTATGTTAAAGCGGAAAACCACTTGAATGATAATATCTGCAATTGCAGTGCGATTCCAAGATTCAGCATACACACTCCATTGGATAGTTCCATGACTGACAGAGTCTACTTCAAAGATAAAAAAAACTTGTAGTTCCGTTCTAGTAGCTCAACGGGAGAGTATCGACTGGCCAGTACGGATATCCGTGGTTCTGTTCCCGGTTAGGGCAGCAATGTTCTTTACAATGGCGCTCGAACAAATCAAACCTGTAGATTAGTGCAAAGGTATTGTTGGATTGAAAATGACCCTAGTAAGACATGCTCATATTCATTATACTAAGCGTTGATTTCAAGTCGAGAAATTAACTACCACGCGGTAAGCTAACCTGGAGGATAAAAATAGCAGCATACAGCTAACTTGGAACAAAAGTAGCAGGAGATGATCAACCATATTGTCAGTTGCATGTCAATCTGACATTAGAGTGTGAAAAATGCAGAGTCCAATTTGACGATAGTAGATTGATTGCAGTTTCCGTTCAGTAGCTCAACGGTAGAGCATAGACTGCTCAGTACCAAGATCTGTGGTTTGATTCTCGGTTGGGGCGGCAAGGTTCTTTACAGAATCCGTACTTTATTAACACTATCGATTTATTAATTTTACTACGTGTTTTTTTCCTTCCCAGTCCATACATAAACCTTCCACGGATCTAGAAAATTGAATCTTCTAGAAAATTTTATTTGATCGAGTATGGTACAAATGTTACAGAAGCCGTAATTTATATTTAACCCCTTGTAAAGGAGAAACTGGATGGGTGTCGAAAAATGTTTTTAGAATCTGCAGAAGCCCTTCTAGTGACCTAGAAGTTCGAATCGTTGCACCCTTATATTATCAACACTGGTGAGTTCGTAACTGAGATAATGTCTGCTTAATGCGGCTATTTTCGAAGCTGAGCACATACATTATTAACTAAATTTACCTCATTAAAAAAGTTGCAACATATTATTAATGTTAACTTTCATCTTCTTTAAAGACTTCAGATAATAGTCTACCATAATTAAATAAAAGCAAGTCTGTCAAATTGTTCATCATCGTGGTAATGCTCCTTTTTTAACAATATCGTTAAGTTGCTCAGAAAATAATGTGAATTTCATTTGGAAAACAAATACATAAAATATATTACCATATATTTGATTTTATAAATTAGTAAAGGAAACAAAATAATATACTAAGGTGTTATGCAGAGAATTAAATAACTTTTTTTCATGTTTGCATATGTAATTAAAATAACTAAAGCCATATTAACACCATGACATCTCACTTTCTCCTTTGTTTTGGAATTTATCTTTGTTTATCTTGAGATAAAACAAGAATCAACTAATTCCTCTCACATTCCCGGTTTATTGTTGAATTTTTATTTGCACATATGACACGGAAATATCACTTTAAATACTATGTTTAGTCTTTGAGATCTTTTTCTTACCGCCTTGGGAGTATTGTTTTAGCCATGTAATTCCTTATCTTATATATATATTTGCTTCGAAAACAATTGTTACATTCTTCTAGTTTTGAATGCATTGGGTCAGTATGATCAATATTTTATTCTTGCCATTTCCAACCACGGAAATTCTGCCTGTTACTAAATGTGTCACCTATACTGTAACACCTATACACTCATTGTGACACCTACACACTTAGCCTTTCTGGTAGGTCGGACGGTCTGGGTCATCAACATCATCAACCTACACACTTAAGGAAACAGCTGCATTCTTACTAAAAGTTCTAAATATAAAATGCTGCTTCATATCTATATAAAAAAAATTGTAAATGTGTATATTTACTTGTTCATAAGTGTGTTCATTCGTATGTTCATTTTTGTATTAATTTGTCTCATCATGTCGAGGAAAGGCTGCGCTGAGTCGGATGAAATTTTCTGGGTAGCTTTGTAATAGTACCACTTAAAATTTAGTTTCTGTTTTGAGTTGTTAGGACTAGGGATTGTCCAGATATTAATAGTTCATCGTCTTATGTTGTCTTGTTTTCAAGGTTTTCAGGCATTTTATGATAAAAATCAATAAATAATAAAATTAGTTTGCAAAAGTTTGATTTGCAGAATAGTCAACAAACTATTTCGAGATTTGAAAGGTAACTCGATTACCGTGTTACCGCAAAACTATAAATAAACTAGCAAAACTATAAATAAACTAGCAAAAAACCAAGCTTTGAAAGGACTTGCGCAAATGAAGTATGCGAGCTGTGAAAAGTTTAAAATTCAAACTTCATTTAAAAAATAATTATGGAATTGAAGTGTAAAACTGAATTTCAATATATAAGTATCCTAACATAAAAAACATATACATTGAGATGATGACTGTATGTATGTGTGTGTGTATTATTGTATACACCCGTGAGTCTGTGGAGTCGACACCAAACGAAAGAATAACATTTTAAATAAAATTTTGTACAAATTTTACAGTCAGGGAATACTGGAAGTCTTTTGATGTTAAACGCAATTTTTCGGAAGATCCAGATTTTCAAATAAAATTTTGAAAAAAAATCATCAAAAAATTAGAAACTTTAATAATGTTACATAAATAATAATTGAGTATGTAATTTTTAATTAAAAACGATTATATAAATAGTAGAACGCTAGCATGAACCAATCTCGAGATATTGTACTTTTTCGAATAAATTCACATAAAATTAAAAATTATATTTATTGTGAAATATATTCACTTTTCATATGAAAATGTTAACACCATTTCCGCGGATCTAGCTCGTTCCATCCATGAGAGAAGATAATTTGCGTAATAGTTTTGCATTTTGAAGCCTAACAATTCGCCAACAATCATTTATATATAAAAAATGCTTTTCTATTCGTTTGTCTGTAAAGGTTGGTGATAAATCTGGTGACTTATTTAGCAAAATTTCACTAGCTTGGTGATATTTTGTCTCGGATTGGCGAACATTGAGTTAAAATTGAGAAAATGACTTCAAATTGATGAATTGCATATTAAAATATTTTAATATGTGGAATTTATTGATATTTATGGATGCTATCAATATTAAAAAGTGTCAATTTGGAGTTGCTTGAGATATAAGCCAGTTGCGGATTTTGAAAGAGTTTCAATTTTGTCATCCAGAAAAGCACCAACTGTAAAATTAGCATTAAAATATTGTGCGTAGTTCTAATATATAATTTTTTCACTATGAAAGAAATAGATGTAATATTTAATAATACTGAGTTCTATTATACTAAAAAAGCGGTTTATATATGATTTACATTTCTGAAATATAAAAAATGTACTTTACAAATGAAATGTGATCATCTTCTAAAGAATTATATTTACTTTATCATTTTAATTCGTCCGAAATTAGATGTGAAAAGAAATTGCAAACTCACCAGAGACAAGAAAAATAATTACATTATGAAAACAATGCATTATAGGTTAAAATAATGCGAAAACATTAAGCACAATATTAAAAATGATATGTCTGTACCGCAGAGTCTGGTTCAATTATGACTTTTTTTTAAATTTTCAACACAATTATATTTAAAAAAGTAATTATTTCCTTGTTTTGTTGCAAGTATCAACTATAGTGAATTCAAAAACAAAATTCCAGATCAAAATTATTTTGCTAATGTGATTTAAAATTTGCAAATTGCATTTCCCCCAGGGAAAAATTGAATCTATTTTTAGTTTTAAATGCATATAATAGCAGTATCCAAAAAATGTTGTTTCCTTTATAAAATAATAAATTAATATCATCTGCTTTTGACCTTTTGCGAATTTGTTGTTTTAGAAGAAATTATTCTGTAACCAAATGAATCTGATCTGCAGAATAAATACTTTAAAAGTTTTTACAAATTAAAGTATTTAAAAAGGGTTTTTCGTTGCATTTCATGTTATACGTTAATACAACATTTCTTTCGAACCGATTCAAATCATCATTGTCCACATATTCATAGAAACCACTTCTAGGGCTGTTCACTCAGCTATGCAGATAACAGCATTTTCAGACAAATTTCGTGCTTATTATGAGCTGATCAGATTAAAATATAATATATTTGCAATGGTAGAGCCTTGTGCCATAATTTCACAAATCTCTATATATCCCGAAAGACTCAATTTTGCTACACAGCTCCCTTTAAATTGTTCTGAAATAGGTTGAGCGTAGGCTGTACTAGGCTTCAACTGCCAAGTATACTCCAACTGCCAAGTGCCAACATAACTCACTTATAAATAGGTTATTAAGAGACAACAGGTTCGTGATTGCTGTTATCTGCAACCATGAACCCAATGTGATCCATTCCATCTTCGTCTACCTTGAACATAATTATACTAATATAGAATTGTGCTTTTACTGCGACAACTAGCATCAAATGATGTGCTTGAAGTGCTTTATCGTTTACATTCTTTTTTTATCTTTAATTTTGATATTATTTTGTGTTTTCTACTTATTTATAACGCATTTTGTTTGACTAAATTATTTTCCCCACAGTACTATGATACTCTGAATATAATTAGGAACAGTTTTTTGTCTCATATGTTACATGGATATCTGCTTTCATCAGTTACGCCAAGTAGATAAAAATAGTTATTAGGTAATCGGAAATTTTGTATTATATGATGTAATTTGTTAATACCGATATTATGAATATATTTAAAGTGTACAATGCTTCAATAATTTTAATCTTCTATTTCAAAATTAATGAGGTTAAGATTTACAAAACAAAACGAAGCCTTCATATTGTGGCACGTGATGTGCACGTTTTATTTTCCACGGAACTATTAAGTATTTTTTTGGAATTAACCTTTTGCTTACGGGAGGGACAGCGTCAGTCCCAAACGAAGAACCTCCCAAAACTACAGGTATTTGACATACCATATCCCAAACAATTCGACCCCCTTTGCTGACATTGGCGTCCTTGAACGCTAGTGTTTTTCTGAGCACACGGAATTCAATGGAAGCTTGTCGGATGGCCGTAACATTACGTATTGCTTTAATTTCTTTATATAAATCATCGTATGTCCACTCTACATGGTTGCTACCCCGTTTCTTAACATATATATCATCTAAAAAGAAAGCGAGAAGCTTCTTAACATGCATGCCGAAATAATCTATCAGGTAAACTGGCCAACTAACCCTGAAAAGTGTTGGCCATTTATATTCTTAACAAATGGGATAGATGACCATGACGCTTAACCGGTAAATGTGTCGTCAATGACACGCATCAAGGTTAGGCTTACAAATACAATGTTTACCGCCTCCTTTAAGCTCGATTGCAAAATTCTAACTAGACATAAATCGTAATCACAAGCCAGGTTACTGGACGAAGAAAATTTTTGAGTGGATAGAAATATAGAACAAGAAAGATCAATAATGCTTAAAGCATTGATTAGGAAACACTTTCCAACTTCAATGCAATTTTATTTAAGCATGTCTAAAATGCAATACATTCCTCGGTAATATTTTAAAACTTGTCACAATACAACATTAATTTATTATATTTGAAAACTTAAATATTCATCGAAAAAAATGAACTTCATTCAAATGACGGCATTGAAATATAAATTGCCTGGTTTAAACATCTCTAAAATGCGATACATTCCAGGGTAATAATTTTTGAATAATCATAATACTGCGATAATTTATTATAATTGAAAACTTCATCGAAAACAACTGAAATTCATTCAAATGACGTCATAGAAAAAATAACACGTCTGGCTCTCTCTATAAAAGCAGCATTTCATTCATAAACAATTCCCCATTCATTTCATTCATCACAATACTATACTAATTTATTTTATTTCAAAATTAAGACCATGGAGCTAGAAGTAATTAACCTCTATTCTTAAAACTTCATCGAAAAAAATCGTCTTTCTCTTTGTAAAATCAATGAATATTTCATTCATATCAGCTATGCAGATTTTATGAGCTAAATAACTTTGTGTTTAAGAAATACAGCAATTCTAATACAACTCATTCTACATATTTTGCTGTTTACATTTTACATAAGTGAGAAATAAGCTTCGTTGCAGTAATAATAAAATTTGGATGATCATTTAAACTCAAATACATATTGTAATTGCTTTGTTTCAGTATGTAGATGCACGGAATTTAGGCAAAAATAAAGTGGTTTTAGGACGGATACAACACTCAATATGAATTAAAAAGAACTTTTAAAATCACGATTTTGAGACAAGATGGATGCCATATATCATTTTGAAGTGGGTCACGTGATCTTTTCATATCATGGTCACGTGATCGCTTCATATAAGGTGTGTAATTATTATTTTAATTATCATTTAAAAAACTACTGAATATATTTCGCTGAATTTTTTTATATATTTTATGGAACAATTTGAATATTACCTAAACTTTTCGAAGCAATTTGTGAATTTTAAATCCGCTTAAAAATGTTTGAAAAATTAGGTCCCATAGGGCTCAATGTATTTCATATTTTCAACTCGGGTTCAATCCAAAACTAATCGGGATATATTATTCATTTATATTCCCTTAGGTCCTACAGACCGTCTGAACAACATACTAAAATTTCCTTTTGATTAAGTCATTTTACGGCAGTTATCGTGCTAACGGACAGACAGACAGACAGAATGAACAAAGTCATAAACACTTTTCAATTTTGTTGTAAATTGTTAAAAACGCTATATACTTACAATGCCGCTGTTTATTTGCGTTATATATATATATATATATATATATATATATATATATATATATATATATATATATATATATATATATATATATATATATATATATATATATATATATATATATATATATATATATATATATATATATATATATATATATATATATATATATATATATACATATATATATATATATATACATATATATATATATATATATATATATATATATATATATATATATATATATATATATATATATATTCACGTTAATTTTTGAATCAAATAAAAAGCAATCAGTAATTCTATTGGCAAACATTTATTTATTTGTTGTTTGTTTGGCCACTATATGCGTGGCACGAAAAGAAGATTCTAAATGCTGTGTTTAATGTTCGTGTACTCTCTCTCTCGTCGCTTAGGGAGCCTTGTAATACTTTCTCTCCTCTTCCTTTCGAATAAGCAATTGATATATTCTCCTAGCATTGAACAAACTGGCATGGCATTGTATTAAATGTTGTTTTAAACAAGATTTAAATAAACTGGGATTGTATTAAATGTTCATAAACCGATTTTTTCCTTAAATTATAACTAAACGTTTTGCAAATGTCATAGTTGTTGTAATGTTTATTTGAAAAATAGCTGAACACTCTTATAATTTGAACTATGTATCTTTGAAAATGAATTCTAATAAATAACTAGGATTCCATTGAATTTCTACCCTTCTATTATTAAACGCACTTTTAAAAATATAAAATAACTGTACAAATTCTATTCTGCAGGGAGAAGAAATATATCTAGCTGCTCTAAGGAAAAGAGTATTTCGTGTTAATAAAGTTGTTAAAAAGAAAACACTTAGGCGACGCTAACAGTTAGTTCTCTGTTCGGAAATATATTTACATATTTTATCTATATGTTTTTATATGTATTCATAAGATATATCTTTGACTGTGAGGTAATCTCTAAAATTAATATCATATCACTGAAAATATGTATGAATACGATGCTTTAATTGGTATTCAAGAATCAAAACCAGTCCCTGTGTGTATGGTTTTGACTACAGGTCAACCTTGACGTTTGCAAAAAAATTCTGATTAAGTAAAATATCTTCATTGGGGATCTAAAATATTATCTTGTTATAAATCTTCTTGGCTTGGACAGCTTTGTATCTTCTAAAAGAAAACAAGAGTTTTTTTTCTTGAGTTTTTCCTTTCTCTTAAAAAATACATTTTTATATTTATAATAGATGCTCGCATCAGATTTTTTTGTTAGGAAAGACTATGTTCGATTATGTAACCAAAGGGAATCAAACGCTTGTCATCTTATTATAGGATGAGAAAGAATTAAATTCTTAACAATGAATTATTCATAAATAATAAAATTTTTACCCTATAGAACCCGTAAGAATATAATAGTGGGTTTACACTTTTGACGCTATCCCGTACCTTTAGTGTAAAATGGCCATATGAGAAATAATCAGATATTAGAGACTACCATATGCACGCTGTATTTTATTAATAACCATTTCCACCCACGCTTTGTGCAGGCAAAAATAAGGCTCACCCTAAGTAGATGTCACATTAAATATGACGCCTACTTAGGGTCAGCCTTATATTTGAAGTTTGGAATTTCGTTGCTTTCAACATTTGAAAATATTTCATCATATGAGAAAATAAATCGGTTATTTTTTTTTCAAATCGGATTATATTTAGAGGTCACTGCCAGGATCGAAAATACTACTGTATTAATTATATCGACAAATTCAACGGTGTAAACGAAGCAATATTAAAAATCGTCTTAAAAATTCTTGAGGAATGTATGGTATTTGTCAAAAGAATATTTTGCCTTTTATTTTTTTGGTGATAAAGTTCCTGATGAAATTACAGAAAAAATGCTTTAAGCTATGGAGACGCAAGAGATTGAAAGTCGTAAGAAAATAAAAACAGTTGTCGACCTGTAATTTTTACAGCTAAATATACTACACCGTTTTGTTTCCTCTAACTCTAAGTGTTTGTTTCCTCTAACTATAAATATTTGTTTCCTCTGTCTCTAAGAGTTTATTACTAAGAGTTTCATTTCCTCTAACTCTAAAGGTTTTTTTTAAATTTTAGATATTTCATCAGATATTTTACATAGAAATTGGAGACATGGACTGCTGATGACAAGTACGACAAAGCAAAAAATGCAGTTTTATGTATAAGAGTTGTAAATATAGCTGAAAGAGGACGTATTTTAATCACGTTTATAGCAAACGACTTACAGACGATGATGAAGATGACGACAAAGCTGAAAATAGTCATAGCTTGATTTTCGTTGTATATATATATTTGATTCTTTGGATTTAAAACCTTACTGAGCCAATCCGTTCTGAGCCCGTAAGAAGTTCCTTATTTTAGGGAGTAACTCATGAACCGGAGCAGCTAGATATCTGAAATTAAGCATATCTCACATTTCGTGCTATTTTTTGATTCTTTAGATTCTGAACCTTACTGGTTCAGCCCGTTCTGGTCTGTAATGGTAAATTACTTATTTCGGGGAATAACTCGGGAATCGAGACAGCTCGAAACTTCACATTTGGTACTCATTGCCTTCTGTAATATTTTTGTTTTGAATCTTGAACCTTAAACCGGTGTATCTAATTTTGGTTTCCAGTTTTACTTTCCTACAAATTCTTTTATCACACTTCGCCACAGATGGTCAAATAGTTAAAAATATCTTCGCAGACAAAACAAACATTCGAATTAGCACAATGAAAATAAGATCATTTTTAAAAAGTCATGTTTCTAAACAACTTAAAATGAATGCTTCAACGACAAAGGCCCCGTCAGCAATGTTTCGGACAGCCCGTATTCGGCCAGAGGACCAGCCCGATCATTGACCTGCGAGGTAAGTTAAAACGTCTAGTGTTTGATGGCTAGCCTGAGTCTTCACTGTTTAACAACTTGTCAGCAGTGAAAAATGTTAATATTCGACGGCCCGGACCGTTCCGTTTCTGTACGATAAGGCATCGGCCCCTATTCAGTTCATGAACTGCACCAGTCAGAAACCCATGGATGTTATCTGTCCTTGATTGTGATTGAATGGCTACGTTAATTGGAATATTTTTTATGTTGATTGAAATGCTTTCGAAACAAAGTGGACCTCAAACCTTGGGCGTCACCCGATCGCCCGTTAGGCCAGTCCAACCCTGGCTAGAGGTTACGGAAAAAAAAATCGTCATAAACTCGAGTTACGGTGTTCGATATGATTCCAATACTTTTCCTCTTACATTAACATATTTTGCAGCCAAATTAAGAACACTAACATTAATTTTCAAATTTTTATCAATCTGTGCAATTCAAAATCAAAACGATATGCTTACAGGCATAATTTATCATTATTTGATATTTTAATTCTAAATAAAAACAAAATTTTGATAATGTTAAGCATATTTTAATTACTGTTGCATATTATTTAATTAACCTATTTTTTTGGAGTCAGCTACTTGAGATAAGCATCTTCTTCACAACAGTAATACTCCGGATATTTTCACTGCTCCCCCCCCAAAAAAAAGTTATATACCTTTAACATTTTCGAAAGCTTTTGCAAAGAAGTCATTTATGTTTAAATAAATAAAGCTAAAATTTATCGATAAACTTAAGAAAAACATTTTATCTCGAAACATTACTTTTAGATAATCTTTTTACCCATTTACAGTGGAAAATAAATTTAACAAAAAAATATGGTTTATCTCCTTTGCGCGTTTATTTCTCAGAATGGGGAAAATCGACGAGCAGTGAAATGACTCGAGCTTCCTGTGTGTAATATTTATCGCTCCGGCCATTTCTAATCTCTATCAACCCTTAAATTCTGCTTTGTATTTTATTTGTCGCATTCCATTTCTCTTTCACTTGTATTTTACATTATTCTATTAGTTTTGAAGTCTGCAGTGCTGTTTGAATCTTTTGGAGCACAATTGTAGTAAATGCATAAAAGGATTGGTAGATCAAGAATCAAATGGATATTTGAGATTTTTTCACGTTAATGAATTCTAAAACGCAAGTTATTCTCTTTTTTATTCGTGTTTACATTAGTACTTTCAGATTATGAAGCTATATACTACACTGTAATAAAAAGTTACAGTAAGGAAGTTTTTCGGTAATTGTTAACTTGCATGTCATTCGTTAACTTATCTATCCCAGCTAGTTTATGTATATAATAATATACATACTGTATATAATATAATGTTTCATTGTATGATGACAATACAAATACAGTATGGAACAAACATTACAACAAAATAAAGTTTTATAGCCCTGCATTCCACAACTTGCTCTCTTTTCTCTATATTTCCCCCCTAGTGATTAAATCTGAGATATGAGAAAGCTCTCTACCCATTCAAATGTTGGTTGAAATTGGTACTATTCTAAATAACACCCTGTAGAATTAGGTAGTTGGACCCAAAGATATAGTTTGGTCTAACGATTTATATTCGGGCTAGTAATCTATGAAAGTTCTGCACTTACAGTACGTTAACGGACCCTATTCAAATTTTAATTTCAGCAATCCCAACAGAATTAGGCCAATTTTAAACAACTAGACAGACATCTGTTTTCTTATTATTTAAGTCTTACATAAAACTAGTTTCGTTACTGTGTAAGACTAGTATTTAAGCCTGACAAATATCATTAAAAATACAAGTTTCACCTCTTTTTGATACGTTATCTTTTGTTTAAAAATGCATGTTATTACGCGCCAAAAATAGTCATATTACTCAAAAATTGGCACAGTTAGGTTATACTCCGTGGGTGATACTATAAATATGCAAATTTTCAATCTTCTATTTCAATAACTGGACTTCTGGGCTGTCTGGAAACATTTTTCGATTGTCCCCATTTTGTCAGCCACTAGGGGGGATAGTATAGTGTTTGGTTTAGCCAGATTCTTCCGCAAGATCGATGCCATGAGTATGTTAAGAATCAGTTTTCCAGATGTACAGGGCCTCTAGAAGACATCTAATGGCTTCTTAAAAACTTTTTTTTTACTGAAGGATTAAAAATTCGGCTCTGCAGATTCTTACCCTAATCGGTACCATATGTCCGCAAAAATTCAATCTTCTAGATCAATAGGGTTTTCGGTTTCTGTCGGACTTATAATAGCTTTTCGCAAAACTCCATTTTTTTTAGATTCCACAACAACCCCCCCTCCCCGAAAAAAGGAATCTAAAATTCGGCTTTATTAGGTTCTGTTCTATGGTAGATTCTATAAGTGTACAAAAATTCAGTCTTTGGTCTTTTGAAAAGTCTGGAAAGATAAAAATACGTTAGAAAATATGTCCATAGATAGTTTGTAAAAACGCATCATCTCGTACATAGTAAGTTCCTGTCAGTATTTTAAAAATAGTGTTATTCTGTCATATTAATGTCACATGCAAAAGGATATAAATATGATAGTTTACTTAACCATAATGGCTGGCATTATGCTTCTGTAATTATTTATTTATTTTTCATATGGTAATAAGTTTTGGGATAATTAATTAATTTATGTTTCAAATATAGGCGTAATATTAAATTTTAGTATCTTATTTTAACATCATCGATAACATCGTTGTTTGTGGTCCGATTTATACTAAATTTCATCAATGTATCAAAACTGTATATTTCTATTCTTCTCCAAATTTGTTGCAAACAATATATTCAAAACACACAAAACATTGAAAATGTTCCCTAGGAACTTTGTGCCATCGGCAGACACAATACCATTTTCCTATTACAAATATGGGGGAGGAATGATGTCTTATTGGTGTCCAACGGGTAGCAAATTTACTCACAAATTCTTCAAAGCAATGTGAATTAGAATTTAGACACTTTTAAAACTACGATCAACCTAGAGAATATCTGCTAGCAGTTACATTTTTACGTCGTTTATATTTATACAGCCTATCATCCGAATAAGCCACATTTTCTGACATATATAAGACCGGTTTGACGAGATGACCAATTTAATAGAAAAGTAGTCAAGTTTTCTGTTATCAAACATAACTTTTGACAATAAAACATGAAGATATTACATTTCGTAAACTGGAATATAATACGATTATTCATTCGCCGCCAGTGGAATATAACACAACAAAATAACTTAAAACCTTCAGCTCGGGTGCTTTAAAATATTTCTGACAGTTTTATGAATTGGGTACATTACACCCTACAGCTAGAAAACAGGAAATAATAGATCTCGGAGTGGATATAAATCAGCAGAACACAATACAAAATGGAACTGAAATTTATATTGATTTCTATCTACTTCAAGTTTTCGAAAGAAGGGGGGAAGCTAGTGTGATAACAAATATCAGTTTCTTTAACAAATGCATTGTTCTACTGACAGATATATTTGTTATATATAAATGTAACAGAAGTTTTCAAAAATGTTTGTTATATATATATGTAGGGTGGGAGATACAATCGGAACCACAGACGTTTTGATTCAATTAGGGATTCCGTGTAATATTCGAAATAAATTTGAGTTTAAATAAAATGCATTTTTGTCGTTAAACGTCTATGAGAAGTTTCCCATTTTATTATTGAAGAATTCCTGGTTGTAACTGAAAGCATGAGAGTAAATATTTCTACACTGGCGGAAAATAAAATCCCAACACCAAGGCGGAGTTGTGCCAGATAAATGAAATTTGGGAGGCTCGTTTTTGCACTTATGAAAGATGACGCCCATTCAAATTTCGCGGTAGACGAATAAGAGTGGCGCTAGTAGCGCCATGATCATGCAAATCACGTTTGCTTTAAATGAATTGTAAATTTTGAGAATTGTATGTTTTCTTTTGTCATAGTTTGAATTTTAACTTGTCTAGATAAATAGTTAATTTTAATTTTATTTTTGATTTTTTGAAATATTTGATCTGATAATAAACTGACACTTGCGCCACTGTCTATGAGAGCCACTGTTTTTATGTTCTCTAAATTTACGTTGATCATTGGCAGTGCGTCACTCTGCCCATACGTTGAATTAAGTAAATGTTCATTTAAATTCTGTGCATCCTTATTTCTAATTTTGCTTGCAATTTTATGGGATCTCGAATCCTTATTTGATGCATTACAACTTTCTATTTGTCTTTTATTTCGAGGTCCCTTTCTTAGTTTAAATATTCATTATTCTGATATTGCCTATGATTGCTTTCATAATGTGGTCCATTATTCTGATATGATCTTCTGTTATTACTCTGAAATCGTCTGTTGTTATTTCCTGCACGCCGCCGTATTCCCCGGTTATTTATGAAATTACCTCTTCTGAAATTTGATCTACTATAATGTGCATAATTATTTTGATTAGTGGGTCTTTGTTGATAATTGGTGGTTTCTTGACTGTTTTCATTTATGAATACCTTTTTTAAATTATTTTGTACTTTTTGAAGCGTAAAGCACTCTGACATCCAGTGATTGTTACGACCACACGCTATACAAAATTTCTGTGGCGGCTTTTCTGCATTATTTTCAGTTTGTACGTGATTTATTTCCACATTCTCAATTATTTTATTTTCTACTTCAATATTATTTACACAATCACTATCTTCCTCCAATGCGGATTCTATTACCTCAGCTACTCTCACTGCTTCGTCAAAGGTTTTCGGGTCATTTTTTTAAATTTCTGTTCTTAAATCTTCTCTGACTATCTGTAAAAATTTGGTCAGTTTAATTTTCTCTATAATTTTTTGTACATTTGCATCAATTGTTCCGTCTATCTCTAAAAATATTATCGCCTGGTTTTCGATTTCTTGTGCAACCTCCTTAATTGTCATATTTGGTACAGTATTGTGGCAATTAATTGAGAAATGCAGTTTTTCTTATAAAATTCAGTTTTATTCAAGTTTTCTATGGATACATTTAAAGCTAATAAGTGATATGACCTCCCCGAGACTTTATAACATCACAGACACGTTTCGGCATGGAATGTACTAGACTAGCACATATAGTTTTAATTTCAACGTCTCTGAACCATATATCAATAACGGCCGAAATTAGCTTGTCCGTCGTCCTGCAGTCAAATTTGTGAAGCCGTTTTTTGACAATAGCCCACAAATTTTCTATGGGATTCAAGTCTGGTGAATTCCCGGGCCAATCCAATACGGTAATATTTTTTTTTGAGCAGAAATTTTTGATTTGCTTCGAAGTGTGACATGGCGCGCTGTCTTGGTGGAAAACGCAATCTCCGTTCGGCCACAGTTTAGCCATGGTTGGAAGCACTTTTTGGGTCAATAGGACTTCGTAACTGGCACTGTTCATCATTCCCTCTACGGGAACAAGATATTCTGTCCCCAAAACGCTGAAACAACCCCAAAACATCTTTTTGGACGGATGCTTGATTGATGTGGTTCTGATTGAGAGATTCTCCTTGACTCCTTCTCACGAACATAGATCTAAATCCCTGAACCACAAAATGTGTTTCGTCAGAAAAGAGGACTTTCTCCCAGTCCTTCTCAGTCCATGTTTTGTATTTCCGTGCCCATTCCAACCTTTTTTTCTTCATGCGAAGCGTCAGAAGCTGCTTCTTGTATGGTCGACGTGCTCTCCGTCCGCGTTCTAACAGCCTGTATCGCACTGTTGAAGGTGCAATATCAACAGCAGCTGCCACCAAGGACTCAGACAGGTCAAAACTGGTTAATCGAGGATTTTAACACTCATCCGATGTAAGGTTTTGTCGTCACGAGTCGAAGTTGATCTTTTTCGGCCGCATCTTCCAGAGCGGTTGGTTCCAGCATTTCCTGTTTCCTGAAACCGCTTCCAGATCCTCCCGACACTTGCTGTACTCACTCCACATATTTTACCTATTTCCTCGAACGTCTTAGAAGTGTGTTCTCTAAGCCCAATCACTTTAGCACGTGTTTCCGCGCTGATATCCATGACGCTAATGAGCCCCGCAACAACTGAGAAACTACCACTGCGAAACACCTGCCACCTGGCGGAGGAATTTGAACACCTGCTACTTACCAGGTGCATACAAACACCTGCTACTTTGATAATAACTGCAATTTGAACTCTGAGCTAATTTGGAGCGCTTCTTCCTAAGCTTACGTGTGATAAAACGAAAAAAATGACATTTCTCAATTAATTGCCACAATACTGTAAATGTTTTAGATTGTTAAAATTGTTATGTTTTTGAACTAAGGTTTGTTTCCTTTCAAATTTGCTTTTTAATAATTCCATGAATTTTTCATATGATTTTTCCTTTTGCAGAGCAATATTTTCTGCTAGAAATTGTTGTGCCTTTCCCCTTAATCTAGATTTGACAATTATAATTTTCTCTTGTTCGGACCATGATGTTAAATCCGCTATTCCCTTAAATTGTATGATAAAGAAATTGACATTATTTTCCTTTTGCCCATCAAATGATGGCAACATCTGCATAATTGGCAACGAAGTATTTTGCTGCGCTTGATTTGTGGGTATTTGTACATGGACCGCGTTATTTGTTACAGCCGAATTATCTGTTATTCTGCTATTTACATTTACCTCCTGCTGCATATTGTTAATCGGAGGATCTTGCCTCGCTCTTTTATTTGATTGCCTAGTTTTATTCGGCGCCATGATTTAATACACTGTTATACACTTCTGACTATATACTAAATATTTATACTAATACACACATATATACACAATAATACAATACATATTTGAATTATCAATTTCGTGCATATTCCTATCATTATACTGAGTTACATCTCATTATTAAATTCATTATTCAATTCATTATTAAATTTACTTTTTGTCTTTTATTTATATTTTTACTTTCTCTTATTAAAATCATAATTCTCTCCGAGCTTGACCATATACGGCACCAATTCACGCGTCGACATCATGTCATAAGGTAAAGTTATTCTAATCAAAAAGTATTATTCTATAACTTACCTATGATGCCGCCACTAAGGGTGGAGCATGTAAGCTCCCGGTTCTCAAGCTCGAGATACGAACACACAAAACATAAAGAAATACACATGCTTAATTGCTCAATTTATTTTAATATTTTACTTAATAGATATCCATTGTATCTGGAGTAACTATGCTATAATTAAATCAATTATTAAAAGACACATAATACTGACAATATTACATTAATACATATATTTACACACATAATAACTTTGACTTAAATTTCTTAAAACAGTTTCCTTTAAGCAATCAATAAAAAAATTGTTCCTTTAGTTTAATATCTACGAACTCGTTCATATGATCTACTCAAACGAACTGGTAGTTCATTATTTTAATAATCGTTAAAGGTGTGCCTTCCGTGCTAATAGTGATAATTGAAAGTTGGTCTACTCTTTGTGTTACGTGTGTATTCGTGCAAGCTCAATGATGTAGGAAAACCGTTGCACATCTAACTGCACACGCTACCATTTTATTGCTCACATTCTATAGACACTTTTCACACACCCAAGAAACATGATGCTGACTCGTTCGAAAGTTTTAAGTCGACTGAAGTTTTTTGAATATGGCTTTGGGGCGCTTTTTCTTTCCCCCATTCATTCCCTACCACATCTACCATTCGCTGTTGCTGCAGACGGGGATGACCACTGTTTATATATGCATTTGTTGTTATTGGCTCCCTCTGCAGCATTTAGATAGTTCATTAAATTTCCTGGCATTTGTAATTGGGGTGGAAACATGTAATACAAATATTGTGTTACAGCACACACATGCAGGTCCGTAGAAAGCGAGGGGGGAAGGGGCGGGCCTCTCTGGGCCCCCGTCCCCTCATTATGTGTACCTACCTTTTCCTGTCCGGGCCGGGTTCTCCTGCATACCGGTGGGGTGGGGGAGGCTCCAGCTCGGGTCCATTAATTAAAAAATTTTATGATCAAATACTTCTTGTCAAGTTCTTTAAAAAGTTCGGAAAGATTATTATATTTTATTTTCAGAAAAATAGAAGTGGAAATGAGGAATTGTTCCATTCTTCAAGGTCTATTTCAATGCTATATATACATTTGTAGGAGCTAGAAACCATAAAATTCGCCTCTTTTATCGATAATTTACTTTTAAATATAGTTGAAGAACTGCAATTTAAATAACACTGTCGCCTAACGCTAGTAAACAAAATTTAATTTGCTACCTTCCGCCACAACCTTCCGGTTAATTTAACGGTTGCCCACTGGCAGGTAGCTCAATGCGCGTCCGCACTTGAAGGCAGCCAAATTACATCGTTTCCGCAACCGCACTTGCAGGTAGCTTACTACTTCGTTATACGCAACCATGCCCTGAGAGGCGAATACGCACTTTGGCGTATTTTAGCCTTTACTCAGAACTGTGCTAATTTTATCACCTGAAATGGTGCATGAAATAGATATTTATTTAGAATATGTTTTTAAGGAAAATTATATAAAGACTTTGCTATTTTCAGAGGCGTCTGCGTAAGGGTGTGTGGCAAAGTGCCAATGTAACAGTAACCTTGGTCTTACTGAACGTTAATTAAAAATTAATAACCTTATTTTTAATTTATACTAAACATATATCCGGCGTAACAAGGAAGTTAAAACATATATAATTTGAATTCATTAATCTGAAAGGATAACAAAATTAATAAATTTTTATTCACATAAATAACGGTGAAAATTCCTTGTAATCCGTTAACACCGGAGCAGTGATGAGACCGCATCCAAATTAAAAAATCTGATGAGGATAGCACATGACTTTCCCTGCAAACTTATATCCACGTTCTTTTTATTTTAATTAAATTTAATTCATTTTAATTAAATTGTCATTCTCATTTGGTAACTGGACTTATTTTCAAAGATGGCGTAGATAAAATACGAAAAACTAAAATATCTCGAAAACGACTAGACCTAGTGTAATGGGGTTGATCTTATTCTTTTCATCGTTAAACATTACGTATAAAACAAGTATTTAATTATATTTGAGCATACGTAGTTTTTTATTTTACATTTTGACGATTTTTTCGGGCCATTTTGCAAAACAAGACAGGTTATTTTTTTCCGAATCATTCCAAAATCTAATCAGCATCAAACCATTTTTGTGAAATGGATTGCACGCCCTGGATTTGCACGTTGCCGCAACTGCCGCCGTGTTCATGCGGAGTACGATCACGTTAAACATGTGGGTCCGTAAATCCTTCCGAGAGGTTGGTGGTAGGGAAAGGAGGGTACGGTTTCTGTGGATGCCTCCCCCACTGGGTTCCGATCCAAATTGGGTGGCACTTCTTGGCCGTCCAAACGGTTATCTTACACCTTTCTGGTAGGTCGGACGGTCTGGGTCTCAACGACAACATGCCTAATTGCACCTTACACCTTTCTGGTAGGTCAGACGGTCTAGGTCTCAACAACAACAACAACAACATGCCTAATTGCGTATGGAACGTGACCGTCAGCGACTTTATAAATAAATATCCACGGGTAAAGGTAAGTATATTGAAAAATCCTGCTGTGGTTCAAAGAATCTGACTAAACATTCGAACCCAGGATGTTAAACTTTAGTGGGCCGTAATATAAAGTTTTTTGCAGCCTAGTTTTATGATTAAAGTAAAAATTTATTTTGTAAAACACTGCATTACATATATAATACCATATTGCACTGAAAATACTGCTTTGGAATTTATTAACGCATCTAATATTTGCGTGCGTGTTTGTGGTCTCTTAACGGAAAATCTAAGCTTCGTACGTTTCTTAAATCGGTACACATAGTATGCTTGAAGACAGGAATAGGTACACCTTGGTGTTAATTTTTGTAAATTGAATTACCTTTTGAGTTATGAACTTTTAGCGTTTTAAATCATGATATTCCTCCATTTTATCAAATGAAATAAATCTATCATTTCTTTTCTGCCAGAGATTCGCAGACGATGCAGCTGTTTGACAGACATTTAGTCAGAAGGGAAAAATGTCTGATCGCATTAAGTACTTTTATATGTATTTTTGAGTTTCATAAATGTGCGAATTCAAAAGATGTAGTCGTATTTGTTTCATTTAGTATTATATTACCATGAGTATTGTGCAAAAATTTGACAGAAATTGGATAAAAGCTCTCTGAGACAGGAATCATTTTCTGGTGTAAATGACCTTTTGTTTACGATTTTAAGTATTTTAATTTATTTGTGTCGAGAGAATAAATTTAGTTCAAAGCAGACGATTTGGAAAAAAATTTAAACACAGAAAAGAAGGAAAGCGGTTTTAGGATGCAACACTACATATAAATTGGAAAGAACTTTTAAAATCACGATTTTGTCACAAGATGGATGCCATATTTTATTTTGAAGTGGGTCACGTGATCTCATATAATATGGTTGCAATTACTATTTTAATATTTATTCAAAAAAATACCAAATGTATTTTGCTGAATTTTTTTTATATATTTTATGGGACAATTTGAATATTTCGTAAAATTTTCGAAGCAGTTTGTGAATTTTAACTTTGCTTAAAAATGTTTGAAAAATTAGGTGCCATAGGGTTCAATGTATTTCATTTTTTCTACCCGGGTTAAGTCTAAAACTATTTGGGTGATAGTAATGATTTACATTCGCATATGTTCCACAGACCGTCTCAACAACATACGAAAATTTCATTTTGATAAAGTCATTTTTATGGCAGTTATCGTACGAATGGACACAGACAGACAGACGGAATGAACAAAGTCATAAACACTTTTCAACTATGTTATAAAGTGTTAAAAGTGCCATTTTTTCATTGAGATGAACTTTTAAAATAATCCAACATGGTTTCTAGGACATTTACTAGGATAGTATTACTAATGATGCGACTTTCAATCAAAAATCCTAAAACAGCTTTCAGAAAATCGTCATATCATTTACTAGAAAATTCTGTGAAAAATGCCTCTTTAAATAAATGGTTGAAATGGAAAATGCTGACTTTCCCATTCTTTGTTCGTTACAACAGGTACTTATTATTAACAAATTATTCTAAATTGCCCGTCCATTTTCGTGTTGTGCAGGTTCCGGTTCACACAGGGGAAACAACATGAATTTCTTATATTTTTGGACGGGGTTAAAAATATTTTCCACTTAATACAGTATTTCATTTTCTGCAGTTTCCGTTCCAAACGTTCCAAACGGGTTTGACTGTATAAGTTGCAACTAATTGATTACGAAGCCATTTTGCCACTTGAATAAGATTTTATGGATAATGAGGTTTAAGGAATTATATATTAATACAACAATTGATCTGAAATTGCTTCTTAAATCTTTTTCTAGCACTTCTCAACATAGTTGAAAAGTGTTTATAACTTTGATCATCCTGTCTGTCTGTCCGTTGGCACGATAACTGCCGTAAAAATGACTATATCGAAATTAAATTTTAGTATATTGTTGAGACAGTCTGTGGGATATATGGGAATTTAAATGAATGCTATCAGCCAATTACTTTCGGATTGAACCCGGGTTAGAAAAATGAAATACATTGAAACCAATGGGATCTAATTTTTCTAACAATTTTTAAGTGAAATTAAAATTCACAAATTGCATCAGAAATTTTAGGAAATATTCAAATTATTTGCTGAAATAAGATAATGAAAATATATTTAAAGAGATCACGTGACTCGTTGCAAAATAAAATATGGCATCCATTTTGTGTCAAGATCGGGATTTTTAAAGACACTTTAAATTTAAATTTAATGTTGCATCCGTCCTAAAACCGCTTAAGTTTTGCGTATTATCTGTGTATCTAAATTCCCTGCCTACGCAATTACAATATATTTGTATTTAAATGATCATCACACTTTGATTATTTATACCTCGAAGTCTAATTGAAATTTATGCAGAATTTGAACAAATTAATTGTAAAATTAGTTGTACAGGAATTGCTGAATTTTTTCACGCAATGTTATTTAGCTCTGGAGTCTGGAAAATAAGTGATGTGAATAAAATATTCATTGATCTTACACAGAGAGCTATACGATTTATATTTCAATGACGCCATTTGAATAAAGTTTTAAGCATGGAGTTAGGAAATACTTTTACCTCAATGTTTTTAATTTTCCAAGTAAAATAAATTATTGTAATTCTGTGATAATTAAAAAATTATCATCGCTCATTTTATCGTATTTTAGAGATGTTTAAATAAAATTACATTTGAAAAGTGTTTTATAATCAATGTTTTGTGCATAATTGATCTTTCCTATTTTGTTTTTTCAATTTGAACACATTAAATTTTTCTCAATGTGAAAGGAATTTTTTGCAAGGTCAGCTAAGCCGTATTTGACGATATTATCCCACAGAGATTGACTTTCAAATATATATAGAATAAATATATCTGTGGGGCAAAAGGTGAAGGAAAATGTAAAATACATTAATTGTAAAATACCGTGTTAATTGAATTAAATATTGTATTTTAATTGAGCCCGTGAATATAACTTTGTAATGTGTAATAGTTAAGTGTGCAATAGTTAAGTGCGCAATAGTTCCAATAGTGTTGAAGACCTAGACCGTCCGACTCATCCTGAGGACTTGAGCAACTATTTGGACGGCCGGGTTGTTCCAATAGTGTTGTTGAGACCCAGACCGTCCGACCTACCAGAAAGGTGTAAGGAAACTGTTTGGACGGCCGGTGGTAGTTCCAATAGTCTGCAATAGTTCATCAAATATTGTGAAGTAGTGCAATTTCGGCATTAGTTTCTGTTTATGATTAGTTTTAGATGTTCAGTTGAGTTGTTGATATGATATGTGTAAAAGTAGCTACCGACCCCAATACAGACTCAATATATATTGTATCTTCAGATTTCACATGCCCTTTTGTTGTAATATAAAACCAATCTGGTGGAAAAGTGTAAAAATAAAATTGGAAATTAAAATAATCTAAACCTTTCGATAGGTAACTTGTACCATCGTCGCACACAATACATTAACTATTTCCTATTCGAAATATGTGAAGAATGTGATGTTTCACATCAATCTATAAAGACCGATAGTGTTACTCACAATATTTTTTAATGTAAAGAGGAAATATAGAGAGATCTATATTAGCGATTTATTTATAGATACTATTTTTAAACCCAAAATTGAATATTAATTTTAATATAGTTAATAACTATATTTTAAGGTTTCTCTTACGAAAGATTTAATACATATAGCTGAACTCAATTACATATCTGAATAGGACTCATTGCTCCTGACACGCAATTAACATAGAAAATGGGCAGAGTTCATTACCATTTTTTTTTCAAGAAAGCACACATATTGTCAGTTGTTACTTGGAATATTCTCAGACTGAAAAAGGAGGAGGATTTGGGGGGATTTCTCTCCCCACTGTCATTTATCCCACTTTACAATGTGAGATATTTCCGTATGGAAATTTCCTCGATCTTGCATGCGTTAGTAAAGAAAAAACTGAAAGAAATCCAAAGAAGATTTGCAACTTTGAAACTTGAAAAGAATGAAGTGCATCGATCGAATATACGAATAATATGAAACAACTAGTCTCTCAGTTTTTTGATAAAAGAGAAAGGGAAACTCATTCATCATTAAGCTCAGCATAAAATTTATGTTTATATACTCGGGTATAAGTTAATATAAATAATATATACGACGGTTTACAAGAAAATGGTCCAATTGTCCGTAATTTTACTTCTTGAATAACATGGTATATGTTTCCGTTATACCGCCAGTTGTCCCCTTTTCAGATTTCAATGGATTTAATTACCCGCGTCTTGGGAACTAGACCGCGTCTTGGGTCAAATGTGGAAAACTTTTTCATTATCCTGTTCCAAAATTCAATACAGAATCCATATCAGTCATCATCTAGGTTCTATCTGTATCCGATCCCAAGAAAATATATTTCTAGACAAATTTTTGAGCCGAAAGTTAAAAGGTCACAAGAGTAAAGCTTTAGTGAAACCTTCTATAAGCTCTGGAGCTTGATGCAGAATCCGCATTAGTTTAAATTTCTATTTTTAACACTTTACAACATATTTGAAAATCGTTTATGGCATTGTTCGCTCTGTTTGTCTGTCTGTTAGCACGATAACTGCCGTAAAAATGGCTTTATCAAAATGAAATTTTAGTATGTTGTTCAGACGGTCTGTGGGACCTATGGGAATATAAAGAAAAATATCACCCAATTAATTTTGGATTAAACCCGGGTGGAAAAAATGAAATAAATTGAACAATAAGGGACTTAATTTTTCAAACATTTTTTAAGCGAATTCACAAACTGCTTTGAAAGTTTAGGTTAATATTCAAATTATCACATAAAATATATAAAAAAAATTCAGAAAAATATATTCAGTAGTTTCTGAAATAAAAATTAAATTAATAATTACACCCTTTATATGAAGAGATCACGTGGCCATTATATGAAGAGATCAGGTGACCCACTTCAAAATAAAATATGGCATCTGCTTGTGTCAAAATCGTGATTTTTAAAATTATTTTTAATTAATATTTAGTGTTGTATCCGTCCTGAAACAGCTTTATTTTCGCTTAAATTCTGTGCATCTACATACTGAAACAACGCAATTACAATATATTTGAGTTTAAATAATCATCCAACTTTGATTATTTCTACAACGAAGCCTGATTTACACTTATGGAGAATGTAAATACCAAAAGATGTAGAATGAGTTGAATAAGAATTGCTGCATTTATTTAAAGTAAAATTATTTTGCTCTGGAGTCTGTAATATAGCTGATAAGAATCAAGCATGCAATGATTTTACATAGAGAATCAGACGATTTATTGGCAGAATTTTTCGTTAAAGTTTTGTGCACAGAGTTAAATTACATTTACGTCCATGGTTTCAAAATTTTAAGTAGAATAAATTATTATAATACTGTAAGGCAGCGTTTCCCAACCTTTTTGACTAGCGGAGTTCTTTTTAGAAACAATTTCAATGGCGGAGCCCCTTAGGCCTACCCTATGTCTTACAAGTTAATGGTGTTTAGGAGTAGTGTTTGGTGGAGAGGATAGATATTAAGGGATTATCTAAGCAATTATTGATTATCTAAACTATTAAGTAAAGAGATATCTAAACAATTGCGCAATGTCCATGCAATGAAATTATATTTTAAGAACTTTGAAATTTACAATATCATTAAGTTATTCTCAACTATCACCAATACGCATGATATTGTTAAAACTTGGCTATACTTAAAAGTTCTTCCAAAGTTCAATAAATCAAACCATTTGCGTTACAACAGATTTTACATTACTGGTGAGAGCAACAATAAGGTTTATACAATAAACTCAGTTCCTCCAATTTAATCATTGCATCCAATTCAATTCAAATACATATTCGTTCATTACTTGTTATTCGCAATTTTTATTATTCATTATAGAAAACAATTCCAATTTAATTTTACTAACTATAGTGCACCAGTAGGCCTATATTAAGGTATGGCATAAAATAACGTATAAACGTTTAATGAGACCCCTGTGGTTACATTTTTTGCACAGTTTTCTTATTTTAGGTTCAATTGATGATAATTGCAGGCGAATGTCAGGTTCTGCATTTAAGCGGCTTATGTATTTTGTTTTGGTACCTGTATAGGCGGAGAGTCCCGATTCACAGAGATATGTATTTGAGAAAGGCAGCAATACTAATTTTGCTTTCTCAGACAAGATTTTGAATTCATCTTGCAAATACAGCCAAAACTCCGGTACACTTTGGTTTTGCATCGCAAGTTTTTAGTTCGCTGTAAGATTCAAGTCTATGATGACCTCGTATTTCGCTGAGTTTAAGCTGGGTGGCTTGTTAAAAATGTCGGCCAAATACGCCAGTTTGCACATCCAGTCTTTGTCGTTTAAAACCGTCGCCAATCGATTGTTATGATCCATAAAAAATGCTGCTACCTCTGCACGTAGTTCCATCAAACCTATCAACACTTTTCCTCCAGACAAACATCTTACTTCGGTGTGCAGCAGGAGGGACATATGGTGGCTTCCCATATATTCACACATTAGTTTGAAGAGCCTGCTTTTGAGGGGTCGGGATTTTATACAGTTTATTATTTTTATGTGGCATCATTCAACATTATCATAAACTCCGCAGGCATTTTTCTCGAGACTAGCCCGTCTCTATGAAGAATGCAATGGCTGCTATTGCATTTCAATACCTTATTTTTAATTTTGGCAGTGACTCCAGCACTGTGACCCATCATTGATTTTGCATCATTAGTGCACATACATATCTGTACAGTTTTCCCAAGGTATTTCATTTGATGAGAAGAATTCATCCAAAAGATTAAATATTTCATCCCTGATGTGTTGGTTGGTAATGGTCTGTAAAGAAGAAGGTCCTCCTGATAGCTTTGTAACTAAACGTAACCAACAAATACCAGTAAAATCGCCAACACGGCGACGTCAGTCGATTCATCCATTTGCAGTGTGAATTTAGTACACCTGATGCGACTGATAAGTCTCTTTTTCACATCATCAGCCATATCGCTGATTCGTCTAGAGCTGCCGCGGAGCCCCTGTGAAATACACGCGGAGCCCTAAGAGCTCCGCGGAGCACAGGTTGGGAACCGCTGCTGTAAGGAATGAAGTAAAAATGTATGAATGAAATATTTATTGCTTTTACACAGAGGGTCGGGCGACTTATATTTCGATGACGTCATTTGAATCAAGATCGCTATTTTTTTTCAATGAAATTTTAAATTTTAAAAAATAATTAATTCTTGCAGTATTGTGATAATTTTTAAAATATTATCACAGAATGTTTCGCGTTTTAGAGATGTTTAAATAAAAGCAGAGTTGGAAAGTGTTTCGTGATCAATGATTTATGCTTCATTGATTTTGCTTGTTAATTTTAATTTTTTATGATCAGTTCTAATTTGTTTCAAAACTGTTGTTCTGGTATATTAATGGTTTATAAAAATTCGAAGAACAATTATCTACACAACCACATGCACACATGTTGCATATTGAGTTTTCTAAGTATATACGTCCCTAGTAGCATTTAATAT